>JASAOG010000236.1:940000-972500 GCA_030265305.1 Biomphalaria pfeifferi
AACATTTTATGTGGCGGGAGGCTGGCGGTAAGGGCGCCCCATCACCTTTCAAAGTGTAGGGAGCGTCAGGTAGAAAGGTTGCAGTGGATTTGAACGCATGACTAGCACTGATGCGTGTCCACAAAGAGGCAAATGAGTTGTTGTTGGGAAAGGGAGCATTTCTGCGAAAAATACTCCCCCACTTTTCTCATCGTATCGCACCTAGTTTGTACTTCTCGATAAGTCTATACCGAAAGGAGGGAGGGGCGGGTTAGCGATGATAATGTTCGTGTTATTGCCTATGCGTGAGTCCCGAGCCCTCGTTGAGCCTCGTTGGAAACGGAAACTCTTTTGTTGCCAACAAGGGATTGAAGTTTTTAATCAGCCCACAAAACTGTATTGTCCTTTTTTTTCCCCCTCCCCCTTTGATACAATTGTGAAGACTGGTCGTGTCAGTCTGTCACGCACCTAGCTATGACTTTAATTGACCCCCAACAACACAGTGTGTGCATTGTTTGGGGTATTTGCCTCTGACTCATCTTGTGTGTTGATGAGGAATACGCTCAGCACATCACAGACTCAACTAGCACGGACGCTTTAGTTTTGGAGATCCCACAATTCAACGGAAAGACGGATAGCACGAAACCAATAGGGAAAATTTTTTTGTTCTATTCGATGGTTACAAAACAGGTGCCTCCTCTGGATGGGGCATCGAGCGGGTGACTTTTCCTATCAGTTAGATGATGCTTTTTTTCCATCAGGCCGAGGAGGATCCAACGAGACACTGAGAGGCTGTGTCGCAGATAGCTTGCCTAGGTATCTTATCTTCTTATCTTATACAGACCTTCTCTTTGAAAAACAACAACGTAACTATGACTGATATTTACCCATGTGCCAATCTAGTTGTTCATGTTAATTAGAGACTCAAATCTCTGTCATAAGTCGGTGCTTTTCTTGGATGTCTCTAAGACTATGGTTATGGGGGGGGGGGGCGGTGTTTGGGGAGGGGGGGTATATCTGTCTACACAACTTTGAAAAGACCAGCAGACATATATGCAATTAACAGCTGGACACTGACATCAAGCTTACCTCGACTTAGACTTAGATCCTCCCTCGCCGTTTGGCGCATTAGGCGGCAAGCTGTCTCCATAGAGATCTGTCCACTGCTCTGGGGTCCTCCATGGAGGTGTGATGCCAAGATATACGAAGGCGTACCTTTTTGCGCTTTCCTCGTATCGGCCGGACAAAAGTAGGACATGTGTTACATAGGGAAAGTCTTAACTAATATTTTATTGATTTAATATCTGTTTGGTTAAATTGTTTTCTAATTTGAGCTTTAGGCGTCTGTTTGGCCTCTCATCTCCATTGACCCTCTTTGAATATCTTACGTTATCTGTGACACTCTATCTTCACCCAGCTCCCCCCATCTCTTTCCATACACTAGTCTATTTAAATTACATTTTACAACATTGTACTTGATAGTGTGAATTTGTTTCACCCCTTCTTTGAGTCTTCTTCTGTGTCTTTAGATAGGTATTTGACGCCCATATCTATATATAGATCTAACCTCATCTCCATCTGATCTTTTTTTTTTCCTCCTGATAACCTTTTTAACAACACGTTGATCCTCTTTTCACGACATCAACAACAGAAACATCTATCTTTAACCCTGACTTGTAACCTAGATAGTCAGTGAATCCTCTTAGATCCAGTTCGCTTATTTCAATGACTCCCTGAATGCGTCGTCATTCTAAATATTAGTTACGGGGGTTTAACCATTCGAAAATCCACCAATCCATCCAACTAATCCAGCCCCACCAATCCATCATTATATTCATCCTTCTGTCTATCCATTCTTCCACATATATGTCGTACAATCCATCCATTCATCTTCCCACCATTCATCCTTCCATCCATCTATTCATCTAACCATCCATCTATCATATATCGTATATATATCATATATATCATCCATCCTTCCATCATCCATCCATACATCCATCCACTGATCCCTCCATTTATCCATTATCCATCCATCCATCATCCTGCCATCTATCTCCGTGGAACTACAACTTATACAGATCCCAGGTCTTCTTCATCGCATCTTTCCATTTAGATCTCTACTGAGTTTGTCATTTTTTTCATCCTTATACCCGTACTCCGAGTTGTAGATTTGCCTGTACATCATGAAGCCATGTACACTTCTCTACTGCATGGAATGAGTTGCATGTGTCAGACAGGAAAATCAATGACTTGGCAGAATTTAAGTAATTGATTTAGCAGAAATTAAGTCATTAATTAACATGCACGACTAGATTGACCTAGGAACACGCGTAGGACGTAATCATCTTTTTAGAGGCAACGCCTGTATTTCATAAGATTTGTGGTCTTCCCTTGAGGAGCCTGTCTTGTACAGGTACATTTTCCAACCCCTCCATTCTGTGACATTCTTTCAGAGATAAAATTCAGACCAGAAGTCAATATATTCTTGTAACCAGCCCTAGCTGTTGGTAACACCGAAAATATAAAAACAAAAGTAGAAATACTACACAAGTTCTAGAATAATGTGGGGATATGTATTTTTCTTTCCTACAAGTTACACTGCCCATTCTTGTCAAGAAGACAAAATACCGCCAGACTCAGTACCGACACCATTTACTCAATTCCAGACATTTTCAAATGTTTGAACTGATTGGGATGTGGTTTTCCCGCGTTTATAGGTTTCAAATAGAAAGTTTGAAAAAAAAATATGTTAGAATGACAGGTATAACGTTTTAAAAGGGAGGTAATTTATCACCTTAGCATCCTCTTAGGGTTATCAGCCCCTTATCAGACCAAAAGAGACTTTGACAGAGGAGAGGAAGAGGGGAATGTTTGGAGCCTTGACATCTGTAAACATGGTCTTAGTGTTTTTATGACCTCCCAAACTTTCCAAAATCTCCCCATCTCTTAAGAGCCGATATCACTCCACCCGATACACACACACACACACACACACACACATCATTTTAACCGTTTCATCAGTGACACATCCGTACTAAACCATGTATAACAGTCATAATAGACTCAGTCTCACCATTAATAGCATACCCTTATTTTCCTACATTTTACCAAGTTCACTATTCAATTATGCTCACCATTCACTAATAAGTTCACTGTTCAACAAAGTTCATAATTCATCTGAGTTCGTCATTCAATTAAGTTCAACTTTCAGCTAAGCTTCTTATTCCGCTAAGCTCCTCATTTAGGGGCATACCAAGGATTCCAGACGATTGGTTAGCAAAGGCCGGTAATGATTGATTGTCTAACCCTATCCCTAACCCAGTGTTTAAAAAGTGCGCAAAATTGTTCGTGTCCTTTCTAAATTATATAGCTAAGCATCACTTCTTATTTTCTGTACACCGGATACACCAAATAACCATCTATTTATAGTTATCAGAGGTGGCTGAGCGGTAGAGCGCTTGGCTTCCGTTCCGGGGTACGGGGTTCGAATCCTGGGGAAGACTGGGTTTTTTAATTTCGAGATCTTCGGGCGCCTCCTCTGAGTCCTTCCAGCTCTAATGGCAAAAGTAAAGGCGGTAGGTCGTTGTGCTGGTTACATGACACCCTCGTGAACCGTAGGCCACAGCAACAGATTACATTTACATCATCTGTCGTATGGATCGCAAGGGGAACTTTACTTTACTATAGTTATCAGCCTTAGATAAATATCCCCAAAATGGTTCTAGTCTGTATATTTTAGAAAAAAAAAACACTATATAATACAGAATAGATCTTATAGGCTTAGAACTGAAGCTGAAATCAACATTCTATATACCAAAAAAATTGAGAGACCTAAATTCGAAGGTTCAAGTCTCCCCAAGGTTTTTTCAAGTCAGCGAAGTGCTTATGGAAACAGAAAATAGTTATATAATTTATATAGGCCTATTGTGAGTTTCGAACTTTAAAGCGGCGACCTATTTCTCTCTGTAAAGTATAAAGGGGACTAATTGTGTTGTCAGGTAAAAGAAATAATTGTGCAAAATTTCAGCTTGGTCCGAGATTGGGTGTCAGAGAAATAACGTGTACAAACTTTGTACCAGACAGAGTGAGTTGATATAAGCTTTGTAAAAAGTCAATTATTCCCCAACGAATAAAATCTTAGATTAGGGTGGAGGGGGAAAGAGTGAAAGAGTCAGAAAAACAGAAAGATGCATGCAATCTAAAAACAACATCGTAATCGTGGCTCCTGTATGAAAGCGCCATATCGAGGAAGTTCTTGAGCTCTGCGTTTAAAACAGAATTAGGTAGAGAGTCCAAACAAAAACAAAACAACCACGTGGTAAAAGCGTGGTGTCAAATAAAACACAAAAATATATATATTAAAAAAAGCAACAATAAAAACCTAGAAAGTCTCAGTCTAATTATGTATATTTGCTCAAGTCCCGTAATTCCTCTCTCTATTGTCAACGGCTTCCTGTCTTTAAAAAAAGGAAGCTTGATACGCACGCGCCACTATGCAAATAAAAGGGTCGAATCCTAAAAGGTCATTGTACAAATATATCGTCATAATAAACATATCTCTTTCTCTCTAGTTTGACACACGTTATGTTAATTCTTTGCCGTTAGATTTAGGAGAACGATCTATTTGGGTTATACTTCCTTTTCCTAAATTACTTCCCCTGCTTGAAAACAACAACACCGCCCCCTTTCAATGCCAAAACGTTATGAAAACGTTACGTCCGGACGTCACCTGTTCCACGCGTCAATGGTGCGAATGAACTGCGGGAACACTTAGCGGTCTTGATTGGCTTGTCAAGTACGCGTGAGTCTCCCCCCCCCCCCCCCTTTTTTTTTTTAAATTTTTTTTTTTACTATTTTGATACGGCGGCAATGAGGACGGGTTGTCTCACAAAGGGTTCAAACCTTTCACCGCTTAGAGTTAGGTGTTAAGTGCTAAGCTTTAACGAGGACTGTTGTGTCCAGTTCGAGAGTGTCATGCACGGCGGAGAACTTAATGTCAATACGGAAACTCGTCAATAAGATGATTACGTTAACAACTGATGATCGTATGTATGAATAAATGTAAAAAAAAAAAATGTCCACCGGCTACGCCCGGTGTTTCCAATATGAGACAGAGACATGAGTTATACAGTAATTAAACAAGAAACAAAAGACATGAATGTAAAGGTTTAATAGGAAATCATTTTAAATCGGAGGCAAATAGGTAAATGTAAAAGATATCGTCATTTCAAAAGGTCAATTCAAAGCTCAATTCAAAACGTCAAGAGATCCAATCAAAAAGTAATTTCAAAGTCATTGATTAGTGTTTCTTAATGCAGTAATCGATTCTAATAAATATGTTGTTCCATGTCACGAGCGAAGGACCAAATCCCAGACTTTATTAGTGCGTCAACAGAAGGAAAGTTCGATAAGATTTTCATTAATTTAATTAATTTTAATCACAGCGGTCTGCACTTCGAAGAGTCCAAAAACAGACCAGTCGAAAAATTCTCTACAAGATCCCCGGCTGTCCTGAATAAGGTTTGACACCGATATCCCAAGCTCTCCGGCTGTCCTGAATGAGGCTTGACGCCTTTATCCCAAGATCCCCGGCTGTCCTGAATGAGGCTTGACAACGTTATCCCAAGATCCCCGGCTGTCCTGAATGAGGCTTGACAACGTTATCCCAAGATCCCCGGCTGTCCTGAATAAGGCTCGACACCGTTATCCCAAGATCCCCGGCTGTCCTGAATAAGGTTTGACACCGATATCCCAAGCTCTCCGGCTGTCCTGAATGAGGCTTGACGGCTTTATCCCAAGATCCCCGGCTGTCCTGAATGAGGCTTGACGGCTTTATCCCAAGATCCCCGGCTGTCCTGAATGAGGCTTGACAACGTTATCCCAAGATCCCCGGCTGTCCTGAATAAGGCTCGACACCGTTATCCCAAGATCCCCGGCTTTCCTGAATGAGGCTTGACGCCGTTATCCCAAGATCCCCGGCTGTCCTAAAGGAGGCTTGATGCCGTTATCCCAAGATCCCCGGCTGTCCTGAATGAGGCTTGACTCTGTTATCCCAAGATCCCCGGCTGTCCTGAATGAGGCTTGACACCGTTATTCCAAGATTCCATAATGTTTTAAAAGGTGTTGATCTAAATCGCAATAGTCTTCACGTCAGAAGCTTAGTCAAATAACTCTCCAATCTTTACAAGATGATAAACCGTTTGACTACCTACCCCAAGCTATACCATGAAAAATGTGCCATACAAGAATAATTGAAAATATAACGTCCCAACAGAATTGAAGATGATTACGTCCTAGATCAAACTTTGCACAGGGTGACAAGGGATGCACGCGGGCAAGGTTTGAACTCGAGACTACTGTGACGACAGTTCGAATACTACCAAACTAAAGCAAACATTTCTCCTTTTTTCCCCCTTTTGTTTGTTTCAGCATATAGAATGTACTTAAAGAACAAGACTACCTAGGCCTACGCAGCCCTATAATATACTGTTTTGTTTTTTGAAGTCAACACTACTTCAGTTTTAAAATACTAGAGTGTCGAAATCCAACAACTCTTAATTGTTGTTTTGTGTGTGTGTGTGTGTCATGCATGTGTGAATGTTGTTCGTGTTGACATATATATATCTATATTGTTAGTGTGACGTAGAGGGGCTGCGGTGGACAGCTCTAGTAGTCAAACTGAATTTCTATTTGTTTGGACAAATAATAAAAAAATCATATCTCATCGTATTTAGTCTTCATATTTAAACCAAATACAATAAAACTGAAAAATTATACATAAAACAGTAGAACAGATTTTAACTTCATCACACTAGTATATTTTCAATCAGTAAATATGGAACATTTAATTGTGACGACTGCACCCAAAGTCCTCGTCACATTGCTGTCCTCTATGTTGTGTATAAAACAGTGATGTAACTACAAAAATACTGAATTATGAATTGAAAAAAATAAAGTTTGTTCTCATTATTATCCTCACAATCACGCTGTAAGATAGCAGTTATTTCCCTTTCTTTCAATCATCTCTGTCCCAATCACAATGTGATAAAAAAAAAGTTCTTTCTATATTTCCACTACCTGTCCATCTTGTCTTGCATTGCAGTAAATCATAGCCCCTGACGTGACGTCAAGTGTGGGGACTATTCGCCTATTCATTCTAACAAATTGGCAATAAATAGGAGAGGGAAAAAAAATCCCAACCATTTAATTCTTAGAACTTTATGAGCGCATTTTACCCGAAAGTAAAATGCTGTTGCCTTGACCTAACTTATAGCATTTCCGGTTCTAGGCTCTTATTATTTATTCATTTTAAAGCTCTACCCTTACCCCCCCCCCACCCCCCCAAACCAATAAAGCAACTTGATCGTTGGGATTTTCAGACGAAACATTTCTGGAACGTATACAGCAAATTGTATTTCCCTTCCTAAAAAACTTCTTTCCAATTCTTATTTATATTACGTCATTAATTGCTTAACTCGAACCAACAACAACAAAAAAAAAAACAACTTAACCAGTTACGCTCTGCAGGGCACGTATCAAGTATGGAGGACGAACGTATGCTGAAAGCAGTTTTTTGGTGAACTGAAAGGTGGTCGACGTAACAGAGGTGCCCCACAGAAACGCTTTAAACGCCAGCTTAGCCGCCAACTTTCTTAAACTGACCTAGTTGCAACTTGCACGCGGCCTCAGAACGAGACAGCTGGAGGCTACTCACATAGGCCGCAGAATACACATTTGAGACCAAAAAGAAACTCCGCTGCCGAGGACAGACGTAGTTGGCTAAAGAAAATCTAAATCGAACACCTGCGGACAATGGTTATGTCTGCGTTGCATGTGGCGAAATATGTAGGTCACAGCTTGGGCTGCGTAGCCACGGTAATGACTTAATCTTCATTAATCTTCGGACTCGTAGACGAGCCTTATTGTTAACCGGTTAAGTCAAGTAAAGGTCGGCCATTTTTCGCACAACTTTAGAAATTACAGAATTTTAATAATTATTGATAATTGTTGTTTTCATTGAAGGAGTAATATTTTTTTCTCTATGTGCTAGAGTAACAATGTGTTACGTACGTAATTTGTTTACGTAAATGAATGTAATAACTTGTTTATTGTAAGTAGTTTATACGTTTAGTTATAAGCAGAGGCGCGTGCTTGCTCCAACACTTTTTGCCACTGGCGTCACCTGGGGTGGGGTGCTGGCCGCACCGGATAAGACCGGCCTTAGTGCCGCAACGGCTCTTCGCAATATTCTTTCGGGCAATACAAAATAAAATGGCATTATCTACATCAATTTCAGCACCGACGGAAATGAATGTAATAACTTGTTTATTGTAAGTAGTTTATACGTTTAGTTATAAGCAGAGGCGCGTGCTTGCTCCAACACTTTTTGCCACTGGCGTCACCTGGGGTGGGGTGCTGGCCGCACCGGATAAGACCGGCCTTAGTGCCGCAACGGCTCTTCGCAATATTCTTTCGGGCAATACAAAATAAAATGGCATTATCTACATCAATTTCAGCACCGACGGAAGCGACTTCAACTTACTCTCCCGCACACAAATTAAAGAGGTGTTTGTTACTAAGGCTAATCAGCTCTACGCCGATGCCTGCGACCTTCTTTTACAGACCGAGCAGGAGCTTCAGCTTGCGGTTAATGAATTTGGTGAGACTGCTGCCTCGTTTGGTTTGTCACTTGAACCGAGTACGCTATTCTGCCTTAACGTGGCACTTGGGTGAAAACGACCTTTAGAGGAAGTGGTTAGCAAAACAAAACTCCATTGCACAGAGCGGAGTTGAAAGAGAGCTCTCACGGCCCTGTCGATAATCCATGCGTCGTTCCTTAAGGGACCGTTACATAATAGCGAGTCATGCACGGTTAGCTTGGTACAACATAGGAAAATAGCGGAGGTTCTTGGTATACTCAGCCTTCGGCCAGGCTTTCTAGCCCATGTGCCCGGAGTGCCAGATATATTGTAAATAGCAATGCTTTACATAGGCATTGATTTGGATCTCTTCCAGACAGAGCGGTGGTTCAAGCAGGTTTTGTTTTTTTCTTTTCCCTGTTTAATCAGAGTTTTTTTTTTCAAACCTAGAGCTCGAAGAGCCTTCGGCTCAGCTCTTAGTTAATCAAACGGTTTGTCACCTGAAAAAAAAACACACAAAAAAAACAACAGAAGTCGTGCTTCAGAAGACCAAACAGAGATAAAAATATATCCCTAATCAATGTGAATGGCCACACTCTTAATGGTACCTATTAGAGCTGGGAGAACTCAGACTCTCAGATCGTTTTAGAAGGCCTGAACACTGATGTCGCAACCTGTGTGCAGTTTAGAACCAATAGCTCGTCGCCACGTTTATGTCAGACCCGGGACCTCTGGTTCGGAGGCCAAGCGCCTTAACACTCAGCCACCTCGACTCAATTAGATATTAAACCAAAACGAATTAGTGAAATTGTCAAGTTAACATAGAGAAATTAGGCTGACAAGATTACCAATACTAAAACTAGATATACGAGCAAGTCAGACATTGAATGAAATAAGGTCGACAATCACGTCAAAAAGTAAAATAGTAAGCATGAGGAAGTAAATCAATGAACAAAGGCCGACAATCGCCTCATATAATGAATTAGGCATTTGGAAAAGATCATTACTGAACTACGGCTGACAATTACATCTTATGAAGAGATTAGAATGTTATATTTTTAATGACTATTCAAAATTCATTTTGGTGTCTTAAAGATTGAAAGTAAAGCTCCCCTTTCAGATCTTGCTATCTATGGGGCTGGATGCTGTCACGGTCATCTGTTTCTGTGGCTTCGGTTAACGAGGGTGTCATGTGGCCACCACAACGACAAACCGCCTTTATTTTTCCAAAAACTAATGTCAGGTACCCATTAGAGCAGTGTGGATCCCGAAATTAAAAATCCCAGTCTTCATCAGGATTCGAATCTGGGATCCCCTTTTCGGAAGCCAAGCGATTAAGCGCTCCGCCACCGCGCCTCCTAATTTTGTTGTCCACCATACTTTATATCAAAATTTCGTTGAATCAACCGGAAGACCCCTCTCTAACAAAAGTTGAACGTCAACAGGGCCCAGTGTAACCATTTCAACTTCAAATGACTCAAGATGAACAGAATCTCCAATGTACCGTGAGTACTGTAATAACTGAAGGAAGGCAACTCAACGAGTCATAGGTGTTTATTTCCATGGAGATATGACAAACACACAGGACATCTGCCTCGAGCACAGCATCTTCATATCGGCTCTAGACTTGGCGGAAATCGTTCTCTCTCTTTCTAATGTCAACATCCTTTTCAGTCTAGTTTCTGACAGTGTGCACCTTCTGCACTATCTTGAATGGCGGTGTGCATGGCGGGGTTATAACAGTACACACACTTTAAAAGTTTTGTGACCCTTTTACAATCAATACGATATTAGCGGGCTCTCGATGCAGCCTGATTAGTCTGCCCACATCATAATAACCTAGGCACTGGCATAAAGTGTAAATTCAATTATCTGAAGTCAACTTGATAAAATAAATCCTTTTTTTGTAATAATTTCATAACAGCATTGACTATTGACAGTAAATACTATAGGGTCATACGAAAGTCACAGGACTGAATCCTGTTTGGCAAAAACAAACAGACCACTACTTGTGTTGTGTTTTTGTAAGAGAATCAGAAGTTTTAAAGTAAAGTTCCTCTGTCACACCTTGCTGTCTATAGAGCAGATGATGTTAAGGTCATTTTTCTTTGGCCAACGCTTAACGCGCAGGGTGTCACTTTCCCCATTAGTGTACCAAAAAATCCAGAATTTCAAAATCCCAGTCTTCACCGAGTGTTGATTAACATGAACGAATAATAACAAGACTCTAGGTATAAGCTATATAGACACCAAATTAGCTGTTTAATTTAACGCCATCTTGGTTGACAACAAAAGTTACAAGGGATGTCACTCCCAAACACAGAGTGGTGCAACCTATACAAACACACATCAACACCGAGATTCGGACTCGAAGCGCTAAACCACTCAGCCACTGCGCCCCCCCCCCCTTTTTTTTTAAAAATTAAAGTGACTTTTTATTTCATTTGTGTTAAACAAAGTTAATTATTTTAAAAAAAATATTTCTGAGCTTCAAATTTATGTAACAAGGGAATTATATCATCATTGTAGCTATAGACAAGCTGTCTGCAACTACAACCCAACGACTTTGAGAGAGAATCGAATGCATTCCACTCTACTGGTATCACGGATAGACCCAGGCCTGCACTAGGCCGAATGGTTCTATCGTTCCATCCCAATAGTGACGTCACAATGTCGCGTACCTTTTTTTTTTTTTAAATATTCTAATCTCTAAACTATTTGTTTTGTTTTCAATTTTGGCCCAGACATTGTGCACAGACCTATATGTGACGTTGATAACAGTGGGAAGTAGGTCACGCCAGGTGAAACTTGGGATAGCTACCATACCTAGCAACACCCTGACTCCCCAGGTTTTGCTTATCAGTGGTTGAAATGACCTGCTTCTGGAGGCTGATTGCTACTAGAGCATTTCTCTCTCGTACAATTCAGTTTGATTCGATTATTTAAACTAGTTTTAGTTTTAAATTTATTTTAAAATGTTTACTGTCCCCCCCCCCCTCTCTATCTCTTTCATTCTCTCCCTCTCTATGTTTGTGCTCTCTTTGTCTCTATCCCAGAGACTTTATAGAGAGGATTTGAAGATGTCTGTAGTACATTCACCAATCTCTACCTCTTTTTTTTCTCTCTCTCTCTACCTCTCTCTCTGTCTCTCCATCTCTCTGTCTCTCCGTCTCTCTGTCTCTCCGTCTCTCCATCTCTCTGTCTCTCCATCTCTCAGTCTCTCCGTCTCTCTGTCTCTCCGTCTCTCTGTCTCTCTGTCTCTTTGTCTCTCTGTCTCTTCGTCTCTCTGTCTCTTCGTCTCTGTCTCTCCATCTCTCTGTCTCTCCATCTCTCTGTCTCTCTGTCTCTCTGTCTCTCCATCTCTCTGTCTCTCCATCTCTCTGTCTCTCCATCTCTCTGTCTCTCCGTCTCTCTGTCTCTCCATCTCTCTGTCTCTCCGTCTCTCCATCTCTCTGTCTCTCCGTCTCTCTGTCTCTCCATCTCTCCGTCTCTCTGTCTCTCCGTCTCTCCATCTCTGTCTCTCCGTCTCTCTGTCTCTCCATCTCTCTGTCTCTCCATCTCTCTGTCTCTCCGTCTCTCTGTCTCTCCATCTCTCTGTCTCTCCGTCTCTCTGTCTCTCCATCTCTCTGTCTCTCCATCTCTCTGTCTCTCCATATCTCTGTCTCTCCGTCTCTCTGTCTCTCCGTCTCTCTGTCTCTCCGTCTCTCTGTCTCTCCGTCTCTCTGTCTCTTCGTCTCTCTGTCTCTCAGTCTCTCTGTCTCTGTCTCTCCATCTCTCCGTCTCTCCATCTCTCTGTCTCTCCATCTCTCTGTCTCTCCGTCTCTCCATCTCTCTGTCTCTCTGTCTCTCCATCTCTCTGTCTCTCCGTCTCTCTTTCTCTACCTTCTCTCTCTCTCTTTCTCTCCCTTCTCTCTCTCTCTTTCTCTCCCTTCTCTCTCTCTCTCTTTCTCTTCCTCTCTCTTATTCCCTCTCTCTTTCTATCAATTTCTTTCAGTCGTTCCCTTTCTTTTCTTCCCCCTCTCTCTCCTCCACTCATTCATGCTCTACTTCATTCGCTTTCTCTCTTTCAATGTCTCTCTCTTTCACTCTTTCTTCCTCCTACTCTCTCCCCGATCTCTCCCTTTCTATCTCTCTTCACTTACACTTACACAGACTCTGTCTTACCATTCTTCTTTCATCTTGAGAACATTGGCGGATACATTAGCTCCCCTTGCAGACCTTGTGATCCTTAAGGCAGATGATGTCAAAGGTCATCTGTTTCGTTGGCCAACGACCAACCGCCTTTGTTTTCCCCAACTTAAGTCTGGTACCTATTAGTGTTGGGTGGACTCACAGATGCCATAAAAATCCCAAAATTCATAATCCGAAATTCGAACCCAGGACCCTAGGTTTGGAAGCCACGCGCATAAGCACTCAGCCAATGCGCCCCCAAAATTCATTAAGGGTAGGATAAATAAAATAGAGGGAAAAGAAAAGATTCACCGCAACATTTGTATTCAAACTGTTCGTAATATATCTTAAATTGATGAAGGTTATATTACGATTCATCGTGTACAAGACAATGGTTTGTGAATACATATATCATACAACCATGAACAATACCAAAATATCCACATTCATCCAACCCACGATGAGCCGCCCTTGGAAAAAAAAAGATTCTGACAAACAGTATTTGTTGACTTGTAATCTATAAATAAAGTTTTATTCAAACTACGAAGCAGTCAGGTGATAACTGTGTCCTTCTTTAGGACACGGAAGATAGGTGTGGCGCTGTATGATGGAGTAGTAATGGTGCAGGGGAGGGAGGGAAGAGCGTGATATAGGGAGAGGAGGAGACAGGTGCAAAGGGGGGGGGGGGAATGATGTGGCGATGTAAACCGAAAGCAACACGAAGGAGTTATGAAAAACTCATTTTTAGAGGCTACAGTTTTTATATCTCAGCATCTGTATCGGAAAGGTCGTGGAGGAGATGGGGTGGCGGGGGGATCTGTCTGACACCATTATGATGGGGGGGGAGAGGGAAAACGAGAGAGGGGGATAAGGAATACAGACGTACGAGCGAACAGACAGACTTGCAGTGTTAGAGAATCAGACGCATGGAGAAGCTTGTTTTGTTATGATTATTCTATTATTTTGTTTCTTGTCTGCTGGCGTGTTGGTTTGATAGGCCTATTGTATGAGAGTGTCTATGTGCGTGTGTAGGGCTGATTTCCTGATCAACCAATGAACGTGCAGCATTTAGACAAAGATGACTCATTCAGGACTACTGTTCAAGTGAAATAAAATTGTTACTACTGCGAAAAGTGAGTTTTATTTTGATAAAAATAAAATCTTCTCGACCTAGTGCTTTCAAAGCTCCTCTTACAATATTCATACCAAGTAACTAATTCGATACTTCTTTAAGGCCCTATTCCGATACCCATCCATTTAAACATTCCAATACTCCTCCCTTTAAACATTTTGATGCTTCTCCCTTTGAAAATTCCGATACTCCTTCCTTTAAACATTTCGATACTCCTCCCTGTAAACATTTCGATACTCCTCCCTTTAAAAATTTCGATATTCCTCTCATTCACGATTCCGATACTCCTCCTTTGAAACATTCCAATACTTTTCCTATTGAACATTTAGCAATTCCCTTAGTAAATATCTCACCCAACCAAGTCCATTTCTTTTAAGGACTTCTTTCAAGGACTTCTTTCCAAGTATCGTTTCCTTTGCTGGTATCCGTGGCGAAAACTTTTGCACTTTTATCCCAAAAAAATGTGAATCATTCAACTTATTTTGATTCAGATAAAGTGTCCGCCAAGAAGTCCGCGTTAATAAACACACAAAATACATCCGCGTTGTGTCCCTCACTCTGTATTTTCAAATGAAATGTAGACTTGGAAGCTGAGGAGGGCGTCCTGCCCCCTAGACATGGAAGCTGAAGAAGGCGTCTACCCCCTAGACTTGGAAGCTGACGAGGGCGTCCTGCTGGTATCTGGAAATTTAGGCATCGGATATTTAGGCACCGGATATTTAGGCACCGGATATTTAGGCACCGGATATTTAGGCACCCGGAAAATTAGGCACCCGGAAATTTAGGCACCGGATAATTAGGCACTTTTTGACAAGGCGGAAAATTAGGCACCGGATAATTAGGCACTCTTTAGTTAGCGAACTTAATTTTGAAAGTAGTTTTAAAGTGTTAACGTATATGTCATCCTGAGGCTATGGGCTGTCGGTGACGTTTTAAAAAAAATAGCAACTAAAACGATTCTTACAGAATTTGTATGATAGAAAAGAAAAGCTGACAAAACGTGGAAAAAATGACAATCGTGAGAATGTGTTGAAAAAATGACTGCAGATTAATAGTCATTATAAAATATAGACCTCACAGGATTCAGGGAAAGGGAGGTAGAGTTGATTCTCCTCTCATTGCTTCCTGACCTTAGCCCTTCCTCCTCTACGCACTCCCACTAAAAGGAGAGGATTAGTCGCTGGTAGATGTTGAACTTGGTCGTGAAAATGACGTAATGAGTCTTAAGGCTACACACTGGAGTACAGTGCAGGGTACAGCATTGTACATAACTGCTAAAATGGAAGTCTGGAAAAAATTCTTATAGTGGGAATGGGAATGAGCAGGAAGGATTTGCGCGCGTTACTTACAGGAATTAAATATGTTGATAAACTAAAGCAGCATACATATTTTATAATAGCATTAATATCTATTACCTAATTATCCGCCTTGTCAAAAAGGGCCTAATTATCCGGTGCCTAAATATCCGGGTGCCCAAATTTCGGGTGCCTAAATATCCAGAGCCTAAATATCCGTAAATACACGGTGCCTAAATATCCGGTGCCTAAATTTCCTAAATTTCCTAAATTCCGTCCTGCCCCCTAGACTTGAAAGCTGAGGAGGGCGTCCTGTCCCCTAGACCTGAAAGCTGAGGAGGGCGTCCTGCCGTCTAGACTTGGAAGCTGAGATGGGCATCCTGCCACCCCCTCCCTTTTCTGCATGTTTCTCGGCTCATCCCCCTCATATGCAGCTTAATTTTTTTTTTCATTCAGGGATTTGGGGGGGGGGGGGGGGATAGCGACACGAAAATTTTGTCATGATTGTGTAAGCGCGTGCGTATGGCGGGGAGAGGGTCGATGGTTGGAAGGGGAGGGAAAATCTGGAACTAAGTGGAAATGGAGAAAGGGGAAAGGGGTTTTGAATGGGTCAATCAGCTAGTGGTGATTACATTAATTGTATACAGATGTTAATTAAAGCGATGGCTATGATTGGGCATGCGCGAGACAGATGGGAAGAAGAAGAGAACGATAGAATGGGAGTGGGCGAGGGAGGTTGGCGGGGACTAACAAGTGTGTTGATTAACAATAACAACCGTGCAATACGTAAAGTGGGGACGTGGCCATTATCCTTGTCACGTGACGGTGATGGCGAAATTAAGAACAGGAGTTTGATAGGACGAGAGATGCAGGTGACTGAGTGACCTTTTCCTGACCTTGTACGTAAGGGTGGAGATAATCAAGGGAGAGTAATTAAACCCGGCGATTACCCAGAACCACGATTTCTCTCCCTTTGTTGATATAATCAATTTTTGCAATACTTAGCCAAAACGATTCAATATAGTTCAACCCAGCTTTTTTACAACGCTACCCTGATGTGACGTGATTGGTTAGGATACGTTCAAAAGGGGGAAAAAATCAACCAATTTGTTAACGAACTGTTGGTAAATAATTATTTTGTTTTAGTATCTCGAGCAATGGAAATTGCACTTGACTGATATGGTGGTATAGGTTGAATTAGCCCAGTTTATACTTTGTAGAGAAAAAAAAAATCGAAACAAAGAGTAGATAACAACAAAACCTTCTTTCCTCATAAGCACTCCCCTGGCACAATGGTAGTGGCTCGAGCAGCCTGAGGAAGATTTAGCCCGTGAGTTCGAGTTCAGGTCGTTCACCATTTAAAAAAAAAAACCCAACAAAAAAAAAGACGATCAGCCAAATACCCCCCCACCCCCCCCCCCCCCCCGCTCTCTCTTCCCCTTTTCCAACTGGTCCAGTCAAGCGAATAGGAGCATAGCGTCGCGAGAAAAGCTAATAGCATGAAAAAGGCGCTCAACAAAAAGAAAGTGTTAAAAATATGACCAAAATGTCACCAGGTTTATTGTTGTGGGTCTAGAATTCTAGATCACTAACCAATGTAATGACCTGACTGTGACCCAAACGTATTGATACGAAACTACACACTTGATATAACGTTGTTGTTTTTCTTGTTTTTGGAAACTATTTTTTCGTTTGAAGTTTTTGTTTTTTAAAGAAAAATTATTTTTTTTCCCTATTTGAACTATTCGATCGGTACCATGGTACTATAGGGGCGGGGCTCTTTTATTTTACTTCTTAACATCTTGCAAATCGTAACGCTCACACAGTATTGTAAGATGCGCACCGCCATCTAAGCTAGTGCAGAAGGTGCGCACTGTTAGAGACTAGACTGAAAACGATTAGGAAGAACAAAACAAGTTCCGCCCAAGTCTAGAGCCGAAGTGAAAAGACTGTGCTAAAGACAGATGTTGTTATAATGTATTTGTGATGTCCTGTGAATAAACATCCCTGCCTTCTTGAGTTGCCTCCCTTAAGTTATTACACTATATTACTTATTACTGCAGTATGAATCTATTAATGGAAGTTAACTCAGTGCACCATTTCATCCAATTCTAACACTTTAGATTTTAAATCCATCCATCCCAGTGGCACTACAGCCCACGAGGGGCCCTGAGCTGCTTCAACACATCTTTCCATTCATCTATCCATCCCAGTGGCACTACAGCCCATGGAGGGGCCCTGGCCTGCTTCAACACATCTTTTTAATCATCCATCCATTCCAGTGGCACTACAGCCCATGGAAGGCCCTAGCCTTCTTCAACACATCCTTCCATTCATCCATCCATCCCAGTGGTACTACAGCCCATGGAGGGCCCTGGCCTGCTTCAACACATCTTTCCATTCATCCATCCATCCCAGTGGCACTACAGCCCATGGAGGGCCCTGGCCTGCTTCAACACATCTTTCCATTCAGATCTCTCTTGAGCTTTTCGTCTCCAAGCCCGAACTCTTCAGTTGCTCTAGATCTGCCATCCATCGTATTCGTGGTCTACCTTGGGGTCGTCTGCCGTTTGGTTTTTGCAGGTTTACAATTTTCGCTCCTTTGTTCTCTGACATTCTTTCAAGGTGACCTCCGCGATGTAGTCGGTTCTTTTTTTTTTTAATTTCCGTCTAGATATTTGAATAATAATAATAATAATAATCTGTAAGCAATGTGAAAGTGCTCTATTAAAAATGCAATGTTTGTTTAATTGTAATTTTTAAAAATTATTTAATATTACGGTATGTTAGTATGTATTAACTAGTTAAGAAACCTGAATTAATATTATGATACGACAGTAAGTTATAATTCGTCCCTGCATCTACAGAGAGGTCCTTGGCCTTTTAACGCCTAAAGGTTAATAAATAATTAGTAGATATTAAATGAATCGTAATTTCTTGACCATAAAAAAATATAATAATAATAAATAATATAGTCCTCAAAAAACCATTGAATATATATGTTACTGTGCAGAAATCACTCTTAACATTGTTCAAAGTATTTAAGAAATTGGTCTTTTTTGTAATTCTTCCTTGTCACGTGGTAGTGTAGTTAGCATTAATGGCCTTATTGATTTCATTCTAGATCTAGACTTCCAAGTAATAGGCTACAAAGTAGGTTGCAATAAGTCGCTAACTGATATGATTATTTAATAGATGTAGGCCAGTACTAGATCTAGATCTACATCTTAGCATAGGAAGACATTGCCATTATTGTCCTGTATAAGACCATAACCACGTGACAAGTAGGTCAGATATTCGGAACAACCCCATTGGTCTTTGAAAACTGAGCTCGAGTTTATAGATGACTTTCTACTGAGCAGATAAACAACGACCTAAACTCTAAATAAATATGCTTCACAACCTCGCGTGAAGTTAATAAAAAGCATTTAGTCAGGGCAATTGCATTGTGGGAAGCCTTCAGGTTCTTATAAATGTGATGATGTGACACAAACAATGCGCATTCGGAATATCTGAAGATTTAGAATGGGTCGCGGAATCCTAGAAAGTTACATGCTTGACTCCTCAAATGACCGGAAGTCTTAAGTCTGTCTTATGTCTGTCTTATGTCTGTCTTATGTGTCTTGTTTCCATGGAAATGTACTCTCACACCAGATACAATATGGCCGCTTAATTTGCGTTCAGTCCCCACTCAAGTTAAGTGGAGGTGCCCTAACGTCGTATTCATGAATGAAAGATTGAGCTCACCGGGTACCTTGCTACGCCACCGCCGCCATGTTTCTGTGGCTTTTACGTCTCGAGAGACGATCTTTTCCCTTTGCTACTTCTTGTGTGACTAAAGAGGCTAATCCTTGATACACAGCTGCGATCGCAGGTTGGGCATATGTGATCACCAACGCCGTTGCATTATCACCTTTCTTTCTGCTTCTGTAGTGTATGCTCTTTATGCTCTCTCTCTCTCTCTCATGTAGATCTATCCAGTGCTACTTTTACCCAGCTGCTAGTGTCGATTTTGAAGAGCTTCGTGTCGCGTTTGCATACATCCGTATAACGTAAGACCATCGGCTCTCCTGCCTTCTATTAGATCGCCTTACAGAAGTGGAATTCGACCCACTGGCATTGTACGAACGTGGCCAAGGCAGCCAATGAGGAAGTGCCGCCATGTTTAACATAAAGAATATTTCAATCATGTTTGATAAGAAGTTAATTAGAAGTTATTTTACTTGTGTACGATTTTTTATTTTTCTGTGGTTGATGAGATTTTTTGAGTGAGTCCGGCTCAATGTTAGTAAGTAGTAACCGCTACTTCCCAGGATTGACAAGTTTCATTACGGCAATGATTCCACGTTGTATCAGATAAGAAGACATAAAAGCAGCCAACAACTTTTGTACAATAACTCATAATGCAGGATATAAAAATAGAATCTGATTTGTAATTAGAATGTATGGTACCCATGTTAAACATTGGTGTGAGGTCCTCGTTTGTGGATTTTTCACTGAGCTGCAACTGGATTAGTACAAATTCATCTGTGATTTGGATCTGAATTAGTCCAAAAGGGTTCAAGGTCCCGTCGGGAATATCCAAAATTCCAATCTTTGGTTTAGATCGTCATAGAATAGTTCTTAAAAAAAAACAAAAACATATTAAACAGTAGTTAGAGGTGAGTTGAATATTAGTCAAATTATCTAAACGGATAAATTGGCTTTTAGCGAAGAAGATAATTTGTATACTAATTGCATCTTCCTGCGGACCCATGCGATCGTTTGAGAAAAACTGGTCTCCTGTATTAAGCATTCTATTATGATGCTTTGATTTTATGATTTAGGATCCATTGAAAGATGTAGACTTATACTAACACACAAATACTGTAATGCTAGGATGTTTTGAGAACCCTTAAAAGATGTAGACTTATACTAACACAAACACTGTAATGTTAGGATGTTTTGAGATCCATTGAAAGATGTAGACTTATACTAACACACAAACACTGTAATGTTAGGATGTTTTGAGATCCATTGAAAGATGTAGATTTATACTAACACACAAACACTGTAATGATAGGATGTTTTGAGATCCATTGAAAGATGTAGACTCATACACACATACAAACACACTTTAAATAAAAAAAGTGCGTGTCCTCAGATTTGTCATGTCCATCTGACATATGAGTCTGCTACATGAGAGGGCGGGAGACTGATGGTCGTCTGATGGTTGGGATGAAAGGCAGACATTGTTCTACGTCGCACAGAGGGCATTGTTGGAGGTTCGTCCTTCGCTAGTGATGCTGCTAGGCTACGACGTCAGGACGTGTTGTTTTCGCTTTTTTGCAAAGTTATTTAAGATGGCGGTCAGTTGACGTCTGCTTAACTGGCGGGCTTAGCAGCCTTAACTATGAAGTAGATCTATGGATTCTGCGGGTTGGGCAGTTTTAGGCAAGATGGATACCTTATTTTGGCATACCTACTGTAATGGAAAATAGTATAGTGTATTCAAATATCCAAATAGGAAAAATAAAACAAAATTCCCCCATTATAACGTGCGATGATATCGATACTTCATAATACCTCTGAAACGACGTGAGAATGTATTTTTTTGTAAAAATTATTACAGTGCAATGGTTGCAATGATGTGAAGTGTGTGTGTGTGTTTCTATAGCGACGGTGAGAAGTGGTTAGCGATTGGTTGTGAATGATGCAACATAGGTGGCATTGTCGTCTTTTGGTCCTAGTTAGGGGAGGCGACTCCAGAACGTGAGACTGAAAGGTTGTGTTATTGTAGTTAGATTGTGTTAAGAAATACTATTACTAAAGTCTACTACTGCAATGGATGTAATGATGTGGTGTTATGGTGTGTGTGTGTGTGTTTCTATGGTGACGGTGGGAAGAGATTAGCGATTGGTTGTGAATGATGCAACATAGGTTGCATTGTCGTCTTTTGGTCTTAGGTAGGGGAGGCGACTCCAGACCGTGAGACTGAAAGGTTGTGTTATTGTGGTGAGTTTGAGTTTGTTAAGAAATATTATTGTACATTTATTTGATCTCATATTAACTTAAGTTTGTTTTTTCTATATTATAAATACATTTCTATTTAGTTTTGGTTACAAAAGTTGTTCAAGTTTTTTTAAGTTTTATTAGTTAGGGATATGTTACGCCTACAACGGTTTAGTCATCTACCAGCTACTAGTCAACGACGGTTGGCACTATGCTTTGAATAGTACTGAATGTGTCGCTTAAGCATAATATTAAATTCCTCTGATTTGTTATTTATAATTTTTTGAAATTTATATAATGATAAGAATGAATTAATCAGATACAAATTATAACTAATACAGTTATAAGAAATGTATTACAAACTGTGTTAGACGTTTACAATAGTTCATTCCATAGTGACTACCTGACATATGTAGGGGGAAAGTAAATGTATATGGTCAAGTTAGCTGGTCGTTGACCGTTAAAGACATTCACGTGTGAACAATAACTATAAGGCACACAAGGTCAACAATATCTATGTAGAGTTTATTTGTTGAGCACAAACCTTGATCATTTTGCGATCTACAGCCGACGGTTAACGAGGGTGTCATGTGGCCGGTACAACGACCAAGGGCCTTTACATTTTCCCAACTTTCTCTCAGCTAATGTCAAGGTGACAATTAGGATTGCATAGTCCCCTCTCAGACCTCCGATCTATAGGGCAGTTGATGTTAAGGTCATCTCTGTCTGTGGCCCACGGATAATGAGGGTGCAATGTGGCCAGCACAACGACCAAGCGCCTTTATGTTTTTTCCAACTAATGTGAGGTACCCATTAGAGCTGGGTGGACTCAGGTGCCCTAAAGATCCAGAAGTTAAAAATACGTCTTCCACAGGATTCCAACCCAGGACCATCTGTTCGGAAGCCAAGCGCTTTATCACTCAGACACCACGCTTGCTATTAGGGTTGCAAGGGTTCCTTAAAAAAAAAAAGTCTTTATCAAGATTTGAACTCGAAACCTTCGTTTCGGAAGCCAAGCGCTACTACTCGGCCACTACGCCCCACATTGTCAGAAATTAGAACTTTAAAAAGCGAGTCTTTACTTTCTATATATGTGTGTAGTCCCCTTCCTTTGTTATAACCTCAGTTCGGCTATCTGAGAGTGCATTGTTTCCCAAACTTTTAAACGATGTGTACCCCTTTTATAGTTTTTTTTTTTGTAATAAAGAGTGCCCCCTCGCCCCCCCCCCCCCCCCACGGCCCACACACAACATTTTAATTTAATAACGGAACATTATAAATGGGAATTTTAAAAAATCAGCATAGCTAATGAGGTGCAACGTGTACCCCACTTACCATACCCCTGGGGGTACCCCACTTTGAGAAACACTGTGATATGGGGAAGATCTATAGGTGTATTTGATTAACATTTTCCTCTTCATCCTGTTGTTGGGTCTAAGGGAGACGACTCTGAAAGCACATAAGCGGGATGCCTTTCAGCCGTATGTCTACGCGGAAGTTGTCCGTTCAGTCAAGGGTGCTTCTCCCAAGTGCTGATGCTTACCTAGATAACTTTCCAAACATCAAGTGTGGGGCTTCATTACACATCATGGCGCCCTCCTCCTCCTTCACCTTCACCGAGTAATCGCCCCCTCGCCTATTCTCTTTACTTTTCATATGTGCAAATATTAATAATAAACACCTGTTGACATTAGCCGGGCGAGCTGAATGATTGAGTCAACATGGCGCTAGAGCGCTAACTGCCGTCGAGATGGGGGCCCCCCTCGCTGAAGTGGACTAAGGGGGCCCCCGGGTTGAAGTGGGAGTGAAAGAGAAGCTGATATCTCTAAATAAATGTGATTGAAAGGGACACTGCCGCCCTATTCCATCGGGACGCCGCTTTTCTTGGGAAAGTTTTTTGTTGAGTCAAGAAGCTCCAAAAGTTGGCGAAGGGCTCGGAAATATAAAGTGTTGGGGATGAGTTTGAATCTTGGTTATATAATGATATTTACTTCCAGATTTGGACTCTGTCATATTACCTACTTTCTTCCCCCTTTCTCTCTCTCTGTCTCTCCATTTACTCCCCTCTCCCCGTTTTCACATTTCTATCCTCTGTGTTTATATTTGCATCTCTCTCTCTCTCTCTCTCTCTCTCTCGCTCTTTCCATCTTTACGCTCTGTTGTCTCTTTCCTGTATCCTCTAACCTTTCCTATAGATTCTCTATCACTCTTATACCTTCCTATACCTCTCCCTTTCACTCACACTATCTCTCTCTCTCTCTATCTCGTTCTGCTACCTTTCTGTCTCATTCTTTTTCTGTTTGACTCTCTAGATGTCTGTCTCCCTCTGTCTCTCTCTAGCTTTCTCTCTTTCTCTCCATTTGTCTTGCTATATTACGCCATGTCATTTCACCTCTGTCCATCTTTTGCTCTGTTTCTACCTCTCTCTCTCTCTCTCTCTCAATTGAAAAGACTACAACTTACCTCGTGTCCTGATGAAGGGTATCACTGACTTTGACTCGGTTAATATTGACACAATCGTGTTCCCGTCACTTCTGACGCCAAATGTTAAGTTGTATTAAACGTCTGCAAATAAAAACGGTTTTTAAGTGCTCTATTGTTATCTGCTTGGAACAAAAAAAAATTAATTAAAAAAATATTCGCTTAAGGGAAAGGGGAGGGGGGGTAGTTATTCAAAACGTATTGAACATCGCGAATGTTTTCTGAACTCAAACTGAAATTACTGCGCGAACACTCACACTCTCACACATATTCCCACACACAGACTTTCACACACACTCATCCGAACATTAGCACAATCACCCACATTCTCGCCCGCACAAATTTGTTTTTCTCTTAACAAAATGAAGTAACATAATCATTAACTGGACAGGTTTAAAAGCGTAGTTATAGGTTGAAGTTTTGAGCTTCATAATCTAAAATATATCTCAAATAAGATTTAATTCTTAGGTTTGTTTTTGCACCATAACCATGGAAACTACTATCATGTCTTCAAAATAGAAGAGTGTAAATTTCTATATTGCATTGCTTTGTTTCTCAAAACTGTAAAAAATAAATAGCTAAAATTGTTCACTTATGGAATTTATACACGTTGGTAATTTTTCATTTCCTAAGACCTAGACAATATGATGAGGATTACATACAGATAGACAATCTTTCATTCTTTAAGACCTAGACAAATGATGAGGATTACATACAGATAGACAATCTTTCATTCTCTAAGACCTTAACAATATGATGAGGATTACATACAGATAGACAATCTTTCATTCTTTAAGACTTAAACAATATGATGTGGATTACATACAGATAGACAATCTTTCATTCTTTAAGAACTAAACAATATGATGTGGATTACATACAGATAGACAATCTTTTATTTTTTAAGACTTAAACAATATGATGTGGATTACATACAGATAGACAATCTTTCATTCTTTAAGACCTAAACAATATGATTTGGATTAGATACAGATAGACAATCTTTCATTCTTCAAGACCTAAACAATATGATGAGGATTACATACAGATAGACAATATTTCATTCTTTAAGACCTAAACAATAAGATAATGTTTAAGACCTAAACAATATGATGAGGATTACATACAGATATACAATCTTTCATTCTTTAAGACCTAAACAATATGATGAGGATTACATACAGATAGACAATCTTTCATTCTTTAAGACTTAAACAATATGATGAGGATTACATACAGATAGACAATCTTTCATTCTTTAAGACTTAAACAATATGATGTGGATTACATACAGATAGACAATCTTTCATTCTTTAAGAACTAAACAATATGATGTGGATTACATACAGATAGACAATCTTTTATTTTTTAAGACTTAAACAATATGATGTGGATTACATACAGATAGACAATCTTTCATTCTTTAAGACCTAAACAATATGATTTGGATTACATACAGATAGACAATCTTTCATTCTTCAAGACCTAAACAATATGATGAGGATTACATACAGATAGACAATATTTCATTCTTTAAGACCTAAACAATAAGATAATGTTTAAGACCTAAACAATATGATGAGGATTACATACAGATATACAATCTTTCATTCTTTAAGACCTAAACAATATGATGAGGATTACATACAGATAGACAATCTTTCATTCTTTAAGACTTAAACAATATGATGTGGATTACATACAGATAGACAATCTTTCATTCTTTAAAACCTAAACAATATGATGAGGATTACATACAGATACACAATCTTTCATTCTTTAAGAACTAAACAATATGATATGGATTACATACAGATAGACAATCTTTTATTTTTTAAGACTTAAACGATATGATGTGGATTACATACAGATAGACAATCTTTCATTCTTTAAGACCTAAACAATATGATTTGGATTACATACAGATAGACAATCTTTCATTCTTCATGACCTAAACAATATGATGAGGATTACATACAGATAGACAATATTTCATTCTTTAAGACCTAAACAATAAGATAATGTTTAAGACCTAAACAATATGATGAGGATAACATACAGATATACAATCTTTCATTCTTTAAGACCTAAACAATATGATGAGGATTACATACAGATATACAATCTTTCATTCTTTAAGACCTAAACAATATGATGAGGATTACATACAGATAGACAATCTTTCATTCTTTAAGACTTAAACAATATGATGTGGATTACATACAGATAGACAATTTTTCATTCTTTAAGACCTAAACAATATGATGAGGATTACATACAGATAGACAATATTTCATTCTTTAAGACTTAAACAATATGATGAGGATTACATACAGATAGACAATTTTTCATTCTTTAAGACCTAAACAATATGATGAGGATTACATACAGATAGACAATATTTCATTCTTTAAGACATAAACAAGGTAATGTTGATTGTCTTATCTCTTTCTTTAAACTCTCGACAGCCTCCTCGAGCACTGACGACGGAGATCTCTTCAATGAAATAGTTCTCGCCTCTGGTGAGCAGGAAGCAGATGGTGCTACCCTTGAAGGGATGCAGATAAAAGAAACTTCCATGGGAGAATACCGTGGTCAAGGCACTTATCTTACACGAGTTCCTTATGAAGGGCCCATCGGCTTTACGGGCGCTCAGGTAAGAACTACTGCAGCTTAAAATGAAATGGTACTCAGGTGCCGTAACAAATACAATTTTCTGTGCTGATTCAAAGTGATTCGGATTGGTTCTTTAAGGGCAACTCATTTTGTTGTTCAGTGTGTCATTAACTTTCATTTGCAATGACTCAATTCCTGATTTTAGATGGCATAATTAATTTAATAATGATAGTAATCATAATTTTAGAAATAAAGCGTTGAGGGGGGGGGGGGGTCTCGCTGAAGTGGACTAAGGGGGCCCCCTGGTTGAAGTGGGAGTGAAAGAGAAGCTGATATCTCTAAATAAAATGTGATTGAAAGGAGCACTGCCGCCCTATTCCATCGGGACGCCGCTTTTCTTGGGAACGTTTTGAGAGTCGAGATGCAAGACGCTACAAATGTTGGCGAAGGGCTGTTCACAAACTAAATGAAAAGCTCAAACTAAATGAAAGCAAGAATCGAAATGTGAAACTAATCTTAAAAAAAAAAAAAGTTTTGAACAGATAGGTCTTAATGTTCTTCTTGAATGTAGTGAAGCTTGTTGTTAGTCTGAGCTAAATGGGTAGAGAGTTCCAAACCTTTGGTCCGTGCACGTAAAAAGCCTGCAGACCGTAACTTTTGAGGGAGAAACGCACTACTAGAAGAGTTTAGTCTCTGGAGCGATCATCTCACCAAACTACATTTCTTTGTCGTCGTTGCAATGGTGACATTCACTGCATTGACAGAAAGCCTATTGGAATGTACGCAGTAGCCGAATCACGACTTGTTTTCCATAGGACTTTTAGTCTGAAAAACGATATGATTTATGTTTAACAAGACATAACAACATGAGTTGTTTTGTTTTTTTAAAGGGAATTTGAATACTTATAAAAAAACGAACACTGGTACATAAGACAACTACTACCCCTACCTACGTGCATGCTAAGCCAGATTGAATAATAATTTCTGTAGCTACGCTGATCATGGGTTAAATTCAAGTCATGTCATCTAGATAGTTCCCCTTTCAGACCTTGTGATCTATTGGGAAAATGTAAAAGTCATGTTTCTTTGGCCTACGGTTAACAAGGGTGTCATGTGGCAAGCACAACGACTAACCGCCATTACTTTTCCCCAACTAATGTCAGGTACCCATTAGAGATGGGTGGACTCAGAAGCGCCCTAAAGATCCCGAAATTGAAAAACCCAGTCTTCACCAGGATTTCAACCCTGGCCCCCCGGTTCGGAAGCCCAGTGATTTACCACTCAGCCATCGTGCCTCAGTCATCAAGATAGGAACTATAAAAACGAAATAGATTTAAGGGATATTAGCTACAAATTTCGATGACGCCAACATGTATTGTTTTGGTCATGGTAAAGCAAGGAAATAGTTTCGCTTTGTAATTTCTTATATGATCAATCGATTAATTTTCAATTTCATCAAGGCTCATAATGTAGGTCATCGGCATTCTAAAAAAATCATCAATGTTTAAGCTAATTGGTTCACATTACATATAATATCATTCTGCCCCGTGACTCATCTGGGTGCATCCATTGTCTTCCAAGACAGAAGGAGACACACACACACACACACGCGCGCACACACACACACAACACACACACATACATACATACATACATACATACATACATATATATATATATATAGTTCGTCCATCGTGGTTCGATGATGACCACTTTGTCATCCAGGGGGCTGAGGGCTTTGCACTGGGGTTTTATGCCTCCTCATGTGGCTGGTGAGACCTATGCGAGCCGGGAATGTTCGGCTGCACATTGGGCAGGTTATTCCAGCTGGAGCTAGTGTCGTTTGCCTTGCTTTTCTTTTCTGGCGTTTTTCTTCTGCCAGCGTTGTTATTTTTTCCTCAGCAACCTGTGCGCCAGTTTTCACAGCGCGACGCCATGATGCTCTGTCATGTGCCTCTGTCTCCCAGGTGCCTGGGTCTATGCTGAACGATTTCAGAGAAGCTTTGAGGGTGTCCCTGAAGCGCTTTCTTTGATTACCTTGCAAGCGCTTTCCTTCGCTTAGTTGGCCATACAAGAGTCGTTTAGGGATGCTGTGGTCTTCCATTCTGTAGACGTGACTTGCCATTCGCAGCTGGGACTGCATCAGGATTGTGTGGATGCTTTGCAGACACGCTCTTCGAAGAACTTCTGTATCTGGTATTTTGTCTTGCCATTTGACATTTTATATTTTTTCAGACTTGTCATGTGGAAGTGGTTCAGTTTCTTTGCATGTTTACTGTACACTGTCCATGTTTCTGAGGCATAGAGCAATGTAGGTAGGATGACGGCTCTATAGACCCCTAGCTTTGTGTTTGTAGTGATACCATGTCTGTTCTAGACAGTTTTAGACAGTCTGCCATAGGATGCACAGGCCTTGGCGATACGCAGGTCGATTTCACTATCGATTTTTCCATTTCTGGAGAGTGTGCTGCTAAGATATGTGAATTTGTCCACTGCGTTTATATCCTGTCCATTTATAGTGATGCTTGGATCCGAGTAGGCTTTCCCAGGAGCAGGTAAATATAAGACTTCAGTCTTGTTCGTATTGATGGTAAGGCCAAAGTTTGAGCATGCTCTTGAGAAGTCACTGACGATGCTCTGAAGATCGTTTTCAGAGCAGGCATTTAGGGCACAGTCGTCAGCAAATAGCAAATCTCTGTTTACTGCTGCATTTGTTTTTGATTTTGCTTTAACCCGCCTCGGGTTGAATAGGCCACCATCAAATCCGTATGATATATTTATCCCGTTGTTTTCTCTATTTGTGAATGCATCTGTCAGCATAGCGGAGAACATGATACTGAACAGTGTAGGTGCTAGGACACAGCCTTGTTTTACCCCGTTTGATACTTCGAAGGGCTCTGATGGTTCTCCACTTTCTTGGACACGAGCCTTCATGCCATCATGTAATAGTTTCACCATGGTTATGAATTTTTGTGGACAGCCATACTTTGACATGATCTTCCAGAGTCCTTCTCTGCTAACAGTGTCGAATGCCTTTGTTAAGTCGACATATATTGAGAACAGGTCAGCATTTTGTTCTTGGCATTTTTCCTGAAGCTGCCTTGCTGCAAAGATCATGTCAATGGCTCCACGCTCTTTTCTGAAGCCGCACTGGCTTTCTGGTAGTAGACCATATTCTATGTGTTGCATGGGACGATTTAGTAGGATGCGTGCAAGGATTTTCCCAGCAATAGAGAGAAGAGATATTCCTCTGTGGTTGTCGCAGATCTGGCGGTTTTCCTTTCCTTGTATAAATGAACAATTATGGCATCTTTAAAGTCTTGTGGTATTGACTCTTTTTCCCACATAATTAAGAAGAGCATGGTAGAAGTTCTTCATATCGTGCTTGTCAGCAAATTCCTGTATTGTTTCCACTTTCTTGCTAAGCCAGGTATCTTGCATTTGGCATAAATGTTTTTGCACATTTTTGCGGATGTTAGTGAATGCATCTTTACTGGACTGGGAGTTTGGGTTGTTCAGATACAATTTGTGGAGCTTGTTCTTTTCATCTAATAGTTTTCTGATCTCAGTATTGTTTTCATCAAACCAGTCCTGATGCTTTCTCTCCATAGGACCGAGTATGTTTAATGCTGTGCTATAGATAGCTTCTTTGAAGCATTCCCAGCTTTTATCTACATTTGGTTCAGTTGGAAGGGAGGACTTGAGGCAGTTCTCTATCGCATCTGAAAGCGACTTTTCAGTTTTGTCATCTGCTACGCTGGCCGTGTTTAGCTTTTTTAGGGGTTTAGATTTTTGCGGACGTCTCTTTGGTTGAATACGGATGTTTAGTTTTGTGATGATGAGGCGGTGGTCTGTTCCACATTCTGCACCACAGCAAGATTTGGTGACACGAATGTCCTGACTGTCAGATTGTCTGGTGATGACGTAATCTATGAGGTGCCAGTGTCTTGAGCGGGGATGCATCCAGGAAGTTCGATTTCTCATTGGAAGACTGAATATTGTGTTCGATATGAGCAGCTTGTGTTCAGCTCAGGTCTGGAGTAGTAATAATTCGTTGCTGTTGCATTGATCTATCCCGAATTTGCCTAAGACTCCTTTCCAGATGTGATGGTCAGAGCCGACTCTTGCGTTGAAGTCACCGAAAATGAGTAGCTTTTCTGTTTTTGGAATATCAAGTAAGGTGGAGTTTAGTTCTTCGTAGAACTTTGCTATGACATCATCTGGGTTGGTCATGGTGGGTGCGTAACAACTAACAATGGAAATATGTTTCTTTCCGTTTTGTAAAGGCAGCTTTAGGGTCATGAGCCTATCACTAATTCCTTTGGAAGGCCCGACTAATTTAGATACTATTGATGTTTTTATGGCAAAGCTGACTCCAGATTCACGTCGTACTTCAGTGCTTCTACCGCTCCAGAAGAAAGTATATCCAGCTCCTCTTTCGCAGAGTTCACCTTCATCTGCAAGCCGAGTCTTGCTTAGTGCTGCGATGTCTATGTTGTAACTGTGGAGCTCCCTGGCTACTAGTGCAGTTTGTCTTTGTGGTCTATCAGATGTGTCGTTGTCAAGAAGTGTGCGCACATTCCATGTGCCTATGGTAAAAGGAACTATCCTCGTCTTTTTCTTTGAATTTCGACCGCTTGAGTAGGGTTCCCGCCAACTGCGGTAGGCTGGTTAGGGTAGTTTTGAGCAGGCAATTTTTGGGGCACCTTTTCTAGCCCTGTCCTCATGCTATGGAGGTGAGCAGTGCACTCCTAAATAGGGCTGCTCAGCCACTCAGGGGGCTGCCGGACTCCACTGCTGCTCTGTCAGTGGTGAACGACCATATGGCCTGAGCCGCCTGTGTGCAGGGTTGCAGCTACGGCTTCCAGTGTGCCCACACCTACCGCTTCATTTCTTCCCCTTCGCCACAGGACTTTGGTTTGGTTGTGTTTGGGGGGGGGGGGGTGACAAGTGACTTGCGCTGGAATTTGGATTAAAGTGAGGAGGATTCGCGCAACACGTCGACCTCACTCTCTCGCCCTAAAGCCCGTCCTTTTCCGGAAGCAAGATTTGGTCAAGACGTCCGGGGACAAGTTTGGGTGCAGTGGATGATCAGAGACTTTCTGTGTGTCTTGTCCTGCTCTTGAGTGCTCCACAGCCCTGTGCTGGTACTTGCCTTTCTGTCCGATTAGTCAAGTTTTGTGACGTTACGCACAGGCCGCCAAGTCCAGACTTCACATGCTAGGTTTGACATAACCTCAGTGTACTGAGTGCCATGGACAAGTCAGATACCCTCTACCTGGTTTAGCCGGCCAGTCAAAGCCGTTTCCGGGGTGTGGCCGCTGCGCATGCTACAGCTTCTGGGAGCCACAGGTGAGAGCTAGGTACCGAGTGGGGACCAGGAGTGAGTCAGGCTACCCTCAAAAAGAAGGTACGACTGCCTGTCCACTAGAGGTGCTACCCCTCCTAGATACCCCATATATAATATCGCATTTGGCAGTCACTACTATATCAATATTGCGTCACTATACCGATAGCAACGTAGAAGAGAAAAAAAAAAGTAAGGTTTCCCTTTCAGACCTTGCCATCTATCAGTGGCGTAGCTGGAGTGAGGAAGGGGGGGGGGTCTTCACTTGATTGGGTGGGGGGCTCCCAAATGAGTGTTAGAATTTTTTTTTTATATTAAATATTAAACATTACGCCATTATTTCATGTCATGATGTCGGATGTTAAAATACAGCGGCCCCCAAAGAGGTCAACCCCACGGGCCCCCAAATGATGGCAAATTCCTAGCTACGCCACTGCGATCTATAGGGCAGATGATGAAAAGGCCAAGAGAAAAAGTTATTAAATAATAAAGGCCAGCATTGCAACAGTCTAATGTTGCAGCCACACACACACACACACACACACACACACACACACACACACACAAGCGATACATAAAAGTTCGTGCTCAAAGCCTAAGAAGTGTGAACCAACTTGTACCTCGGCAAATATTCAGGTGCCCTATCCATCAGGGCTAAACATACAGGGCGGGATTCTATGCCAACACGATCAAGCATCACCCCCCCCCCTCAACATTTTGTTTCGTGTTTTTTATTTTAAATATCTATTTTCCACATACCTCCCTTCATACGTTATCCTTTATTCTTATCCTTCTTACACAGACGCACGCACATACGCGCACACATACACACTTCGCCCCCTTTTTT
>JASAOG010000236.1:975000-978809 GCA_030265305.1 Biomphalaria pfeifferi
GTGTTTGTAAAATGATTGCATGTTTAATTAAAACAAACATGTGTCTGCTGCTCTCTTGATATTGAAAAAAGAGTGTCGGCAAGGAAGATTGCCAGGTCTATAGCGTAGGCGATACAGTGTGACTGTACTTCATCTTCATCAGCATATAACTTCATATACATGTGTAGGTTCTTCTTGGTGTAAAAATAAATGTGTGTGTGTATGTGTATTGTGTATTCATGTACCTTAATCAACAAGGGCGTCTATGGCAACGACACGCCCCGGCACACCAACCACACCACCCCCTCCACTCCACTTGGATGTTGAACAAGTCTGTGTCGCGACCTGCATCATCCATCTCACCTTTCACCATCCTTCACCTGCCTCCTCCACACAGGGCATGGCTCCCGTCGCCTCACACATCACAATTAGATTTTGTTTCATCAAAAATTCACCTTTAACAAATAAAATCTCACTCTCTCTTTTACTCTTTTTTTTTAACTCTCTCTCTCTCTCTCTTTCCGCACTCTCCTTCTTTCTTTCCTTTTATTCTTTTCTCCACTCCCTCTCCAACGCCCTCTAGCTTCTCGCATCTCTTGTTTTCTCCTCTCTTTCCCGTCTCTCTCTTTCTCTCACTTTTCTCTCTCTCTCTCTGTCTCATTTTCTGTCCCTCCCACTCACTTTTGTTCTCTTCTCTTATATATCTCTCTCTTCTCTCTGTCTTTCTCTCTCACTGAGATTCTATTATTCCTCATCCTTATCAAAAGCATTCTCCATCCTTATCGCACGTCATGCGTGACCAATGTACCTTGTGATCCTCTTACAGACTCGCTGTGTGTGTGTATATGTGTGTGTGTGTGTATCCTCCCTGTATACCATATACCTTAGTCTCACATCATATTTGTTATAGCTTTAGAAGGAGGGGAGGGCAAGCCCCGGTCTCCCATACCTTCCCCTTCACCACGATGTTGTGTATGACATTGAAGAGGAGACTGAAACTGGTCCCATGAAACTGAAACATCATCACCCACAGGGGGGGAGTAACCCATAGCCAGGTTCAGCGGAGTGTAAAGTAACATCTGCGTCTTACATGTATGTTGTAGGAATATCAGCAAATATTTTGATGTACATACACCTATCTTAAATCACTTAAAGAGCAAATAAATAGCTTGAAAAAGCCTCCGAACAGAGGTGGGGACCGATGGCTGAGAATATGTGCAACCCTGGGCCACCTGGATAATGTTAATTGTCTCCAATGAAATTCTGTGAGATTTAAATCTCGAAAATAATCACAGCAAATATACGTTAATGGTGGCGTTGCACAAAACAAAACGGTATAAAGCCGGAAAAAACAAAAAGAGGCGTAAGCCAAAAAATATTGAATCAGTTAATGGATTATATATATATAATATATATATATATGTGTGTGTGTGCGTGCACGTGTAGGTCAATATCTATCTATAAACCCGATGATCTAATGTAGGTGGAGAAAAATCAGAATTCCTCCTTATGATCTTTATGAATTCAAATAATTTTAATAAGATAAGATAATTTTTATTGAGCCAATCAAATGGAAATTCAGTTTGACTACAGTTGACAACCTCGGCGTAACTATTGTACAATAACAATATAGATGAAAATTCAAACAACATTCACTCACGAAACACATACACATTCACAACCAGCGCTTTATGAATTTGACTTCTATGTACTTCTCGATGACGACAGCTGATCTTGTAACACTCTGACCGAAAGTGGGATAAAGGAGTTTTTAAATCTTTCTGTTTTAGTCCTAGTCTGTTTTAGTTTTAGACGACCACTTCGTTCAGATCTTATATAACCAGTGGTTTAATGGGGTGCAGGTTTAATTTTAATCCTCGAGTAGAGAATAATGACAACAATGAAAAGACACTATACATCAAGCTATAATACTCATTACAATCCATATTCAATCATAAATTCACAAAAAATAGACTTTACAATTACATGAAGCTGGAAACTTCCTGGCTGAACATGAGACTGATTTGTGGACAAGCTTCTTTCCTCTAGTTCTCGAAGCGGAAATAAAAAAAACAACAACTTTTCATTACCTATTAACTCCATTTACATTTTTATTTTTTTGTATGTGAAATCTTGAATCTACGAGAAGCCAATTTGTGAATAAACTTCCTGTTTACACTTCTCTTGGGACCTTGACGCTTTTAAACATTTAATTACCACGAGATTTCCATAGTCTCGAGATCCTGCACGGATCCGAAATCAAGCCTGATAGTGTTCCCTATAAATTTAACAGTTGCTGTATATCGTTGAAAAAAGGAGTTGTTAGCTCATTGGCCCAGACTAGAAAAACTCTAGTTTGACCGTCTTAATTTTTCAAAGTAAAAAAGAAATGTAAATTTGGCTTGAGAACGAGAATATTTTTTATCTCAAACGGACTAGACGTCATCGGATATTTCCGCATTCTTTGAAGAGTTTAATAGATTAGAGTTCAGGAAAATTCTGCGCTTCGTCTTCTAAGTCTAGATTTAAAAGCCTATCATTGGAAAATTAATAAAAAGTATAAATAGATTTATATATTCGCTTAACCAAGATTCTTTCTCGGGGAATAGGGTGTGAATGGGGGTGGAGTGGAATAATGTTCCATTGTTTTTGTTTTTTTTTAAACATTAGTTATGAAAAGAAAAACAAATCGCTCTATACGTGTTATAAGGGTGGGAATTGTCTTTTTAAAAGGATTTTTAAAATAGTTTTTTGTCTTCTTGTTGCTTATGGTTTTCCGAGTGGATCAAACAAAATATGGCGAGCTGTCTTACTTTTGAAATGAAGCGTTTAAGTCTTTTAGGAAAATGATCAGGGTGTCTTCATTTTTTGTATATTGTGAGATATTTTGGCAATAAATCACTGGACTCTATCGCTGGGGGGGGGGGGGGGGGGGGGGGGGGGGGGGTCGAGTTTTGAATCCCAACTTGATCTAAGACCATGTGTTTGCTGAGTGCCAAAAGGCAGCACGAAAACCTTGTCCCGGATACCCTCTAACAACCCCCCCCCCCCCCTTCACTTTGTCCACAAAATAGATTGGGCCATTTAGCATGCAAAAAATACATATACAAGAATTAAAAAAAAACACACAAATCAACACTTCAGTGACCAATAGATAACTTTCTGTAAGTTAGTTTTTGCTTGTTCTTTTCCACAATGGCAAATATTGATCAGGTGAGATTTGAAGTGATAAGTCTAAATCCTATTTCTTGTTTTGTTTTTACACTTCTCGCTTCGAGTTTACGAAAATTGCTATTAATAACAAATACCTTGTTTTTTGCTAAGTATTACTTCTGTTAGTTTTACGAGTTTCAAAGTTTCTTCAGACACAAAACTTTTTACATCCTGGCCCTTCCCTTTGCGAGATGGCGGGGTATGGAGGTGAGCAGAGTTCAAATTGCATTACGGAATATGGGCCATGTTATAATATCTTCCTATTGTTGGTTACTATTTTCACGATTCATCTCTAATTCGTTCACAATATTAGAGAATGCTCTGAAAATTTTCACTTGACGAGTGTAGTAATAGCACTTGTTGATTAATAAAAAAAAAATTATCCGGGCGAGATGTCGTTAATTAAGATAACCTGCACTAATTATGACGTTATCGGGGCTGTCAAACCTCCCCTCGCCTCACTCCCCCCCCCCCCAGCTTGCTAAACCTTTTGTTTAGATAACTGAGTTTCACTTCCCTTGGTGTCATACCAAATGATGCAATAGAGAAAAGAGACGATGCCCGGGGGGGGGGGGGGGGGGAACTAATAAGTGAAACTGTGGGGGGGAAGAGGGGTG